>CM065657.1:3529583-3541753 GCA_033220385.1 Triplophysa yarkandensis | reverse complement strand
TTATTTCAGTCTATTGTTTTAAAGAGGAAGTACACACAGACACATATGTCTGCATTTGAAGGATTGTGGCTTTATATATTTGCATTTAAGTGCTCGAATATGCATAGTATTAGTTCATGGGAATTCATTTATTGTATTTCCTGGAAGAAGTTTTTGGACTGTTTAGTTCACACATCATGTCGTGATTCTTTCCAAAGAAACGGATTGGGAAAATTCGACAAATCTAAATGAATGACCAATAAAACACGGAAGATCTGGGTTTTCACTTCAGCATTAACTGTGTGTTGGCACCGCTGTGGTTTAGTTCTGTTGGGCTCTCTGATCTCTGATGTTGAGTTTGACATCCATCACAGATACTGGACTCGTCTTCTTCATGTGTGTTCGATGAGGATTATTAAAGCTAAACCCTACAAGACTGTCCCTGCAGAAACAAACAAGAGAAACCATATAAATATGTGTATCTGACACTTTAGATTTCAGGAGGAAGTTAACATAAAACCGACCCTCCACAAGGATAGATGTGGGATCTCTGTAAATATTTCTCCTTAATTATACATCGATTTAATATAATCTGCATTGTCTGGAATGATCTGCTCAGATTGTCTCCTCGACTATTGTAAGTCGCTTTGGATAAAAGCGTCTGCTAAATGACTAAATGTAATGTAAATGTCATTTCAGTTCGTCTGTTCTTATGCTGAAGTGATCTGGAACGAGTCACGGGAAATTTGGGCCTGATGAGTTTTTTTGTTTTGTAGCACGAAGGAGTATAATAATGTGACATGACTTTACTCTAAACATGCTCGTGTTCAAACTGTCGGTCAAGGACAACACACACACAAAACTGATTTCCTTCACAACAATGTGTTATAAAGAGTGTGCCATTTGTTTAACAGGTTGGTTTGCATCTCAGTGCTGCTGGCAACCAAACCCGGTAAGCATCACACAACCTCTGGTTTTATTCCATCTCACCTTTGACATCGGGTGTTTATTTGTGTTGACATTTCCTGATACTGACACACAAAACATTGACCAAAACTGTGATGTCATCTGTGTGTTTGAGCAGCTGATGGGAGAACAGTCGAAAACGTAACGGCTGTTTTGGGTAAAAGCGTCCTGCTGCGATGTCCTGGAAACCTTCCTGTTGAACGCTTGTACATACAGAAAAATACAGAATCTGGCGTAGAGTTCATCAATGGTTTCGAAAAAGAAGCCGACCTGCAGGTTTACACCAAGTACAAGAACAGAACCACAATACATAAAGAGGACCTCAGCATGGAAATGAGAAACATCTCAGTGTCTGACGAAGGACCGTACGATTGTGTTCTTTTCAAAAAGCGGGACGAAAAAGAACACCGTCAGATTAATCTCAGAGTCATAGGTATGATATATTTATATGTGTGTGCGTGTGTGCGTGTGTGTGTGTGTGTGTGTGTGTGTGTGTGTGTGTGTGTGTGTGTGTGTGGGTGTGTGTGTGTGTGGGTTGGTGTGTGTGTGTGTGTGTGTGTGTGTGTGTGTGTGTGTGTGTGTGTGTGTGTGTGTGTGTGTGTGTGTGTGTGTGTGTGTGTGTGTGTGTGTGTGTGTGTGTGTGTGTGTGTGTGTGTGTGTGGGTGTGGGTGTGTGTGTGTGTGTGTGTGTGTGTGTGTGTGTGTGTGTGGGTGTGTGTGTGTGTGTGTGTGTGTGTGTGTGTGTGTGGGTGTGTGTGTGTGTGGGTTGGTGTGTTGGAAAATTACTGCTGACTAAGGGCCCGGGACATTCTTATTGACGTTGTTTCTATGTCTTTATGGGAACTGAAACACGGTCAGTGGGGTTGGACGGGTGGAGCTCGCCAGATCTCTGAAATGTCACTCTGTTTCCGTCTTTGATAGGCGAGTACAACACTCCCAAATTGGAAGCGGTGTGCAGCGATGCTGCAAGCGGTCAGAGGATCTGTCAGCTGACCTGTTCGGCGGCCGGTGGCTATCCCAAAAGCGTTCTGAAATGGCCCGAGCTTGATCCTAATCTGATGAGTAACATTCACAACAACAATTTTCAGGACCAAAACTCTAAAACATGGACCATTAACCAAACCCTCTCATACCCCTGCATGGGACCCACAAACATGAGCTGTTCAATAGAGGGCACTACATCAAACTCGCTCACAATCTGTAAAGGTACGAGTCTACTGACAATTAAGAATCACATCATAAGATTTGTTTCCATCAAACTGCACAACATTGGAATATCACAACATTTAATCCCTTCGTGATTCGATTTCTGTTATTGATTTGTTTTATCAAGAATTGATGTATTTTTCAAACAACTTTTCTATTATGTGAAATGTTAAAGTAATGTTTTGATTCACATTGAGAAATGTATTTTGTAAATGTGTATTTCAACATTCACGCACGTGTTCTCATCAGATGGAAAGAATCTCACCGCAGCACATTTGTTTTTATACACATTTTATATTTTAAATACTTTTTCACATTTTGAATCATGCATCTTTTTTCACGTAAAGCAGATGATGAGGATTTCCGTCTGGATCTGGCTATGATTTCAGCCATGGCTGTCGTGCTGATCATAATATTAATTTTTCTGTCCGTTTGCATCGCTCAGAAGTGCTGTGGCAGAAGAAGGCCCTTCCCAGGTAAGCAAAAAAGTGACGCATTAGATTTTGCTAATATACGTCACAAAACCTTTAGTTTTAAGATATAAGATAAATGATCGTCTGAAACGATTGAATATCAGTCAATGTGGGACTTCACACTGAGTATTTCTACGTCCACAGGTGCTGTTGAAGTTCCATTAGCGTAGGTATCTCATGCTCTCATTCACCACACATGAATGCTGTGTGCCGTCCACACAAAGAATAACCATGGAAATACCTGTATTTTTAACCAGCGACTGCCATTCGCAGCTTCAGGACAGATGAGACGTGAGCAGCAGATGTTGAGAAGCTTCTGAACATCATCTGCGTCCAGCAGCAGCATCCTCCGGACCTCAGAAGGCCTTGTGAAGATGGCCCGTCTGACCGAACTTGATGTTGTTAAAGCGACTTTGCTGGCTGTTGTTAGAGCTGTTTGGTCCTCACACATGTCACTTTTTACTTATTTATTTGGCCATCATTTCCTTCTAAAGGGAGCAGCTCAGGGGTCTTATTCAGATCATAAATGTTATGGTTCTTCATCCTTAGATTTTTCCTTTTACAAAAGAAGATAGTTTGAGAAATGTCTCAGTGGTCAATGTTTTTCGGTTATAAACATTCTTCAAAATATCTCCTTTCGTGTCGGGCAGAACAATGAAAGTCATACATGTTTGGAATGACGGAAGGCGAGTAAATGATGAAAGAAATGGTCCCTTTCCAAAAGAAAATATAAGCCAGTATACATCACAACACAGCGGATGTATGGATTGTGCGAGGCTGCAGTGTTAAGTGACCTTCACATACAGGCCAGTGTATTGATGTAAAGACAGTTTGTAACAACTGTTTATTGTGAAAAGGGGAATGTTCACGCTGAAGGGACATTTCATTTGCTTCTAGAAGCCAACTCATTTTTGCTTTATTTTTAAAGCCAGTTCTCAATGAAGTTTTATTTCTTTATGTCGTAGAATTGCGAACAAAGAGAGTACGTCAAGCATCCTCATTCTTTCATGCTAGAACTGTTCTCAGGGTGAGCGTTGATGGGTTATTACATTTTCTATTGAAATTAAACCTGTTTCCGTATGGAAATGCCTTGATGCACTTTGCTTTATGACCGAATAAGACACTCATAGCTTCTTTCTGTGTTTTCAGCTTTAATAAAAAAAACTAATTCTATTTGTTTTTGACTGACAGCAATACCTGGTCAATTTTGACTTTAAAACAGAAAAGGTGTAAGGATATGGTTATAGATCAAGTTCAATGTTGTGGTTGTTGCTGGTTTTGAGCAGTAGATGGAGGAAGAGACCTGTTCATGAAGTCAATCAGGAGTTAAATAAGAACATCTGTTCACATCACATGTGTTTGTTTGGGTTATTGGGACACTTAAGAGCTTGTGTATCTCATGTACAGGTAAGTTCAGTATTTTATGATGATATTATGAAGCTTTTATTTATTATGCTCAAGACATTATTTTAAAATATTGTTATTTTGGGATAAAATTGTGTACTTGTATTTTGTACATTTATTGAATACATAACTGTTTTTAAACATTGTTTATGCAGTTTTGTCCTGCTTTTTGGTACTTGTGAAAAATGATATGGGTATTTGAACAACCAACTTATAATATCTCTGCTTTTATTAAATATAATAAAACCCAAAGCGAAATGCATCTTCTTTCATGCGTTTACAATATATAAATACGATGAATATGTGGAGTTTTAGTATTCCACATATTCCTTAAAAATGTAATATATAAGTAAAAATATTTGATGTTTTATTTTGGGGTTGAACTTTTCTTCTTAAATGTACATGCAGAATGTTGGTAAAAAACAGATCTAATATTGATATTAAATATTGAAGGATTTGGGAAAAGTAAAATTTGGAACTACTGGAATTTAATTCATTTGGCAGATGTTTTTATAAAAAGTATCTTACAGTATAGTTATACAGTATACATCTATCACTGTAGAGTAAACAGGTGTAAGATGTCTTCAAGAACACTTCAGTTATCATCTGATACTGAGATTCAAACCAACAACCTTCTGATCACAACTCCGACTCTCTAACCACCAGACCACGACTGACCGCTGGTCACAGAGAAGTAAATACATCTATATGATGGAGATATCTCATTCACAGGACTGAGAGAGCTGGGGGTTAAACCTGACGTCCAAAACAAGTCCGAAACCAAGAGAAAGCCAAGAGTGTTGTGTGGAGGATTACCGGCTAATGCTCTAAAGAGCGATTTAGTGTTTAATTCCCCAAACAATGTTTTAATTCTGTGCCACATAAAGCAGAAGTCACGAGATGTTTAAACTCCGTAAGCTTGAGGATAGAGAACAATAGACTCAAAGATCCTGTTCGACATTTTATTTCTCATCTGATACAAAAGCCTCCTTAAATAAATTTTTGTTCTTACATTTTGTAGTTTTTACAAAGATAAATTAGCATTTAATGACACAAAAATAACACGTATAACGAACGGCCTACAAACACCGGTTTATGTACAAATGGATCTGAAGGTTCGTCGTGAAATCCAGGACCGCGTGTACCACCCGCGGGAATCTGAGGCACTTTTATATAAAGACAGAAACTGTGAATACATTCAGCGTTCTCCAGGGCACAGTTGGTGATTGTCACATCATATTCATTCATTCCACCGAAAATATGTCTTTACGACATCCGAGCTTTGTCCTTTCACAATCAAACCTTTTACAAATCGCTCGAGTAGAATACGAGAGTATTGGACTCATTTCCATCTGTTCATTTCTATTCACAATTCTGATTTAAAGGGACAGTCCACTAGAAATGTATCGTTTATTAGACTGCAAGTTATTTCAAAGCTGTATGCGACTCTTTCAACTGTAAAAAAAATAGGAAGATATTATGAGAAATGTCTTCCGGGTTCTGTATTCGCATACGATATGGGGTTCGATCTTGTGTTCTGCAGAAGAAAGAAAGTCCTACGGGATTGAAATGGTGAACTATCCCTTTAAAGCTTAACGCATGTGAACTTCTTTAAAGTTTCGATGGATGTGTTGAAAGGTTGTAAGGACCGGGAGAACCGGAGCTGTGAGGTAAATGTCTCTGATGGCTGAGGTGCTTTACCGCAGTATACCCCGGTAAGAAGGCAGCACGAGGTTTGGTTGAGTAGCTAGCACGTTTCTGAATCTAAGGCACTTCAGTGAGAATTGACATAAGCCGTAGTGCATAAATCACTGAATTTAGTGTTTACACAGCATACCTGCTGCACCAGGACTGTCCAGTGTACAATCAACTTAAGAACATTTCGTGTCAAAGTATAAAGACGACATCAAATAGTGCTACATGAACTCTCTATGAGAGGGAGAGAGATGCAGTTACACCGATTGTCCAGACGGGTTCCCCGAGGCGTTCCCTTCCTCAGTCTCTCTCCCTCTTTCCTCTCACACGACCGTCTCGTTGCCTTTGCCCGGTTTGACCCAACCGTTGGTCGTCCGTTTGACGCGGCTGTTGCGTCCGCTGTGAACGAGTCGATGAGAACACCGCTGCCATGTATGAAGTGTTTTTGCTGACCACACCCACATCCCCGAGGTGATGCCCACAAGCAGAGACATGAACATCCGCAGCATCTCCGCCGCCATGTAAGAGTCGCGCGCGGACTGGCGAAAGTCCGCCCAGTTGGAGATCTCGTAGAAATAGCACGCGATGACGCATGTGGCCGGGACCGTGTACAGCATGGAGAACACGCCGATCTTCACCATGAGCCGCTCCAGCTTGTCCGTCTTGGTTCCGTCCTTCTGCAGGTTTGAGCGGATCTTAAACAGCGCCACCAAACCGGCGGCGATGAACAACGTCCCGATCACCAAGTACGTGAAAAGCGGCGCCACAACGAACCCAGTGAGCGCATCCAGGTTCTGGTTCCCCACGTAGCACATCCCTGTGAGGTCATCGGCGTCTACCAGCCGCATGATGAGGATAACGATGGTCTTGACGGCGGGAATGGCCCATGCTGCAATGTGAAAATACGAACTGTGCATCTCGATAGCCTCGTGACCCCACTTGAGTCCCGCTGCCAGGAACCACGTCAGTGTCAGGATCACCCACCAGATGGAGCTTGCCATCCCAAAGAAATACGAGAGGAGGAAGACAATGGCACAGCCCGTGTTCTTCAGCCCCTCGTGCACTAGAACCGGCACTGGGGCCTCCTCCAGGTCGCAGGAGATGCGCTCGCGTCCCACCGTGAGCCGAACAATGAAGGCCACGCTGTAGATGTTGTAGCACATGCTGAGGAAGATGATGGGCCGCTCGGGGTAGGAGAACCGAGAGGAGTCCACCAGGAAGGTCAAAACGGTGAAGGTGGTGGAGATAAAGCACAGCACCGCCCACACTGCCATCCAAACATCAGTGAAGACTTTGGCCTGACGGCGGTACAGTCCTGTGTCGTATCCACACTGTAACGAACAGCTGCTGCTGCGCTTCACCCACGCATACTGCTCCACACCGGCGCCCAACGCCATGCACTCCTCCTCCTGAGGGGCCAGCGGCCGGACGGCGTGGAAGGGCGGATCCTCGTCGCCCGGACCCTCCATGCACATGTGATTCTGATCGTTGGTCGGAGGAAACAGACTGCAGTTCAGAAGATCAGGCCACACAAATCCAAACTCCTGCAGGACCGGAAGACACTTCCTCTTGACGGACATGCACATGCTTCCGCACGGCCCGATCGGGATGGGAACCTTCTCCGTGCACATGGGGACGTAGACGGAACACAAGAAGAACTAGGAGAGAAACAACACAAATGAGTTAGACATTCAACGTGAATCAGTTTTCGTTTAGTTTGTGTAGATTGTGTGTGTCTTCCTGCCGTGTTCTGACTTTCCTCGGCGGAGGAAACTGTGGATTTTTTTTAGGTCATCCAGAACCGCAGACATGACAAACAAATTAGAGCGACGGCGAACCGCTCTATAAATACACACATTTATTACTCTACACACTGAAGATAAAGTGCTGGCGGGTGAAGATGTTTGCGATATCAACTTCAATCACGAGATCCTCCTGCAAATGTGGAGGGGAATCTGAGCGGGAGTCCGTAAAACAACAAGTGTCTCTGTCTTCAGACACACACACTTTATCTTAGACCGCTTCTGTTCTCAAATCAAACGACAACTATACAAACACCGCAACATTTCAACTATTCATTAAGGAGTTACGGATGTCATTTACACACATTTAGATCATCACAAATCATGTTTTCATGACGACAATTTTAGGAATGTGGCCTTTAGAAGTAACACACACACACACACACACACGCACACACACAGTCAGAGACACACATTAGTCTGTGTCCAGTCTCACAAACACACAAACACACAAACACACAAAGACAAGACCGTCAGCATCAGAACATGTTCTGTGTTTGTTGTGTGTTGTGATGAAGGGAATGATGTGTGTATGACCATGTAACCCACTAATACACTATCACACATGACTCAGTGTGTGTGTGTCTGAGTGTGTGTGTGTGTGTGTGTGTGTCTGTGTGTGTGTGTGTGTGTGTGTGTCTGTGTGTGTGTTGTGTAGTCTAGATGAATTAAAATGTGTGTGTTTTGTCTAACAGTAGAGAGTGTGTATATGTGTAATGTTTGTCTGAGTGTGTAGTCTTGATTCATCTTTGGTTTGTGTTGATGATTTTGTGTGTAGTCTCTGATTTGTGGAACGTAACTTTATGGATGTGTGTGTTGATATCGTATTGTACTGTGTGTAAAGTGTTTGTGTGTACAGTTACATTTTACAATATGTGTGATTATGGGTAAATGTGTATAGTTGGTGTGTGTGTGTGTGTTCAGTGTGTGTGTCTTCCGTGTGTGTGTCTTCAGTGTGTGTGTGTGTGTGTGTGTGTGTGTGTGTGTGTGTGTCTTCAGTGTGTGTGTGTGTTCAGTGTGTGTGTGTGTGTGTGTGTGTGTGTGTGTGTGTGTGTTCAGTGTGTGTGTCCAGTGTGTGTGTGTCCAGTGTGTATGTTCAGTGTGTGTGTGTGTGTGTCCAGTATGTGTGTGTGTGTGTGTGTGTGTGTGTGTGTGTGTGTGTGTGTGTCTGTGTGTGTGTCTGTGTGTGTGTGCATGCGTTGGTTTCTGTGTGTATGTGTGTATGTGTTCAGTGTGTGCGTTCAGTGTGTGTGTGTGTGTCTCAGTGTGTGCATGCGTTGGTTTCTGTGTGTGTGTGTGTGTTCAGTGTGTGTGTGTGTGTGTGTGTGCGTTCAGTGTGTGTGTGTGTGTGTCTCAGTGTGTGCATGCATTGGTTTCTGTGTGTGTGTGTGTGTGTGTGTGTGTGTGTGTGTGTGTGTGTGTGTGCGTTCAATGTGTGTGTGTTAGTGTGTGTGTGTGTGTGTCTGTGTGTGTGCATGCGTTGGTTTCTGTGTGTATGTGTGTGTGTGTGTTCAGTGTGTGCGTTCAGTGTGTGTGTGTGTGTGCATGCGTTGGTTTCTGTGTGTGTGTGTGTGTGTGTTCAGTGTGTGTGTGTGTGTGTGTGTGTCTCAGTGTGTGTGTGTGTGTGCGCGCATGCGTTGGTTTCTGTGTGTGTGTGTTCAGTGTGCATGCGTTCAATGTGTGTGTGTGTGTGTGTGTGTTCAGTGTGTGTGTGTGTGTGTGTGTGTGTGTGTTCAGTGTGTGTGTGTGTGTGTGTGTGTGTGTGTGTGTGTTCAGTGTGTGTGTGTGTGTGTGTGTGTTCAGTGTGTGTGTGTGTGTGTGTGTGTGTGTGTGTACCTTGAGTTGGTTCGAGCACCCGTATTGTATGAGTGGTGTGAATGTTGTGAGTTGGAGTTCGGCGTCGGATTGCAGAACATTCCCCACCAGGTTCGGCATCTTTGTCACATTGTATCCCAGATCCTGACACATGGAGATGCGGATGGGGTCACAGGTCATCTCCTCCTCATCCCCGAACCCGAACCCACCCGAGATGAGCAGCGCGAGCACAAACCCGAACCCGAACTGACCCATCAGAACCCGACAATCCACAACTGCACCAAACTTTCTCCAACTATCCTCCGGCAGTGACTGCAGAGTTCTGCTCGTGTTCCGGTAATCCCGAAATAAAGCCCGTTATAGATCCGTTATCCACACACAAACCCGTCCGTGACGTGCGCGCGCGCTCCGGTGCGTCCGTGTCGGTGTCGCGCGGGTTCTGTCCGGTTCAGGTCTAGACTGAGACGGGACAGCTGCTCTGGAACCCGCGACAGCCAATCAGAGCGCGGGGTCGAGTTCGGGGGCGTGGCTCCATATTCCCACAATAACACAAGAGAAACATTCCACTTACTTTTTTATTTCTATCACATATATTTATTTTTATTTGATCATAGTTTTATTATTTTTATTTGATCATAGTTTTATTATTTTTATTTGATCATAGTTTTATTATTTTTATTTGATCATAGTTTTATTATTTTTATTTGATCATAGTTTTATTATTTTTATTTGATCATAGTTTTTAAATGTGTACAGCTCTTTAAATCAGCATTAATAAATAATATAATTGATAAAATATAATATAATTATATACAATACTATAATTTATATACATTTTTATTTGATAATGTTTTATTTTGCTCATTCATAAATGATGATGTAATGCATTTTCTTCTGCATAATAAATATGCTTAAAATATTGGATAAAAGTGTACACGGTTTATACTTGATGTATGACAATAGTCATATATTTAAGAAGGTAAATACTTTATATTTAATAGTTGAAATAATAAACTTGTTTAAGTTCTGAAGGGTGCGTGCCGTACAGCAGGGCTCCGATCTCTCATTAAAGCGATCCGTGTGAAGAACCCTTTCTCTTTTAAACACAGATTTGGGGTCTGAACTCAGATTACAAGCGTTAGATTGATGCGTCCCCTCCCTCTGTTTCGCCTCAGTGGTCACTAACTATCGCCCTAATCCCCCCTCAGCCCCCCGCCTGCCGCTCCCGGCCCCCTCCAGTGACCCGGACGGGCGGAGGTCAGCGGTAATTAGCCGAATTTAAACGATGAACTGGGAAAGGGAGACCGGCGGGCTGGTATCCGTGGAGAAGCTATTAAAATGGTAATGAACGGATGGATTGTGGTGCAGGAACGCCGTCCCCACAGTCCCTTCAGAACACTTTTACATCACCGTGCACACAAGCACAAGGGCCTTCGTCACGGGAGGACACCCGGGGACCATTCTGTGTCCTCACACACACACATGATGTCTGCTGCCGGGGATGGATTGCAATATAACACAATGTGTGTGTTTGCTGGAGCGCATGTTATGTGTGGATGTAAACAAGAAGTTGATCCGATGTGTTACAAAGCCCCAGACATGCGTGTTTGTTTGGACGGTTGCTCACACAAAACACACACACACGTGTGCCCTTCAACATGCGATGTGTGTATGTTTGTTGTGTGTTGTGTGTGTCAGTAGCTGTATGTTTGACATACGTCTCCACACACACTTCATAAATCTGGGCTTGTTGGTGAGTTTGACCCCCCCACCCACAGTTATCTTTAGACTCATAAGCCCTAAAGTGTGTGTGTGTGTGTGTGTGTGTGTGTGTGTGTGTGTGTGTGTGTGTGTGTGTGTGTGTGTGTGTGTTTTGCGGTTGCATTAAAACGCTTGTCAGAAATATAGTTGTTTTCTGGGAAGGCTGCCGGGTTGCTTGTGGGCTCAAGCGTCTCGGAGCAACACAACCACAACATCTCTCTCTCTCGGGATCATTCAGTGGCTGGAATCTGACCAATTGCAATTCATAAAGGTGTGTGTGTGTGTGTGTGTGTGTGTGTGCACGCGCATGTTTAACATCAGTGGAATTTTTCTTTTAGCTTAAAAGTTGGCCGCTGCTTTGATTTTGGCTTGTTGTGTGTGTGTGTGTGTGTGTGTGTGTGTGTGTGTGTGTGTGTGTGTGTCAATGTTGGGGAGCTACTTAAAATCTGAAGCTTGCCCAACTCTAGACAATCTGTCTTTTATTTCGACTGGCACCGTATACACTTTAAGAGGAAAGAACCAAATGTATCGGTACTTAATGTTAATGTTAAATAAGGTAACTTTACAGTGTTTAAAACCAGCTGAGCTACTGAAAAATGAAGTTATGTCAGGAGATTCTGGAGTCGCCCCCGCTGACGACTGTGTATTCATGCGACTAACTCTCTGTGATGTGATGCTTTACTTCTGCATTGACACACACACACACACACACACACACACACACACACACACACACACACACACACACACACACACACACACACACACACACACACACACACACACACACACACACACACACACAGAGTAAGTGAACACAGACACACACACACACACACACACACACACACACTGTTCTCGGTTCTGTGTGCACCCATGTGCATTAAAGGTTTTGTGTGTGTTGGAGAATATGTTCGGTGTGTGTAGTGTGTGTTTGTGTATGTGTTCTGTAGCTGGACAATAGAGACAGGAAATATTTCTGTGGCGATGGGAAGGGAGTTGCTATACAGTTGTGTTTTGTGTGTGTACACGCGTGTGTGTTTATGTGTGTGGTCTCTGATTCTATCAAT
>CM065657.1:3519583-3524583 GCA_033220385.1 Triplophysa yarkandensis | reverse complement strand
ACACAGGCACGCACGCACGCACGCACGCACACACACACACACACACACACACACACAATGACAGGTCCAGGTGGATTTTATTGCTCTGTGGGAATCAGTTTCCTACTGAGGTCCACTTGTTGAACTAATAGGGAATTACTTTGTGTGTGTGTGTGTGTGTGTGTGTGCTTGTTACAATTCAGCTTGTTTTACCGTGTGTGTGTTTGTGTGTGCATTTGTGCTTGGGCATTTGTGTGTGTGCATGCATATGCGTCTGTGTGTGCTGCATTCCAGCTTGTTTTACGGTGTGTGTTTCTGCGTGTGTATGTGTGTCCGTTTCTGTGTGTGTGGGTGCATTCATGTGCGTTTGTGTGAGCTACACTGCAGCTTGTTTTACAGTGTGTATGTGTGCGTGCGTGCGTGCGTCTGTGTGTGTGTGTGTGTGTGTGTGTGTGTGTGTGCGTTTGTGTGTGCGTTTGTGTGTGCTACACTCGAGCTTGTTTTACAGTGTGTGTGTGTGTGCGTGATTTTAATGACTAACAGATATTTCCCATAAACTTGAGTTTCTTTGTTTCTGCTACTCTTTCTCCGTCGCTGTGTTCTCAGGCCCGGCTCTCATTATAAGGTCATAGGCTGAGCGGCTCGTCAATCACAGGCTCATTAGTGCAGTTTAATGACGGCGTGACCCGCCCACCTGCCTCCAGGGGTCCAGCAGGGGAAGTGAAGGGGCCCGAGGGCAAACGTCTGTATTGTTTCTCCTCCCGCATCCCCCCGCTCTGAGACGACTCAATGGAGCTTCAGTGATTGTGTCATGGTCAAAGGTACAGAATTTAAGATATATAGTGTAGCAGTGCTCAAGGGATCTAAACTCACACCACCTGAACACACACCACATGTAAACACAAACACACCTACACATTTACACACAACCATAACACACACTCTCTCACAGATATATACATGCACACACACACACCACGGATACAACCAGAACAGACTTCTGCTCACATACACATACACACAACCTCAACGAACGAAATTAAAATCACTAACACAACTGAACACAGACTTGAACATAAACACATTTACACGAAAACACAACTTGAACTTTCTATCACGCAAACACTAATTCAAATATGAAATGCACACATTCACAAAAACTTACACAGCCTAAATAGACTGTCTGTCTTTTCTTTCATACAAACACACACATTTAAACATATAATATGTACACACATACAAGACTAACACAATCTGAGCAGATTGTCTTACACACACTCACAGGACACAATGTTCTTTATGCTTTGACAACGAATTTCACATTGTGATACAAACTTACACACACAAAAACACACACCAATACATGCTTGCTCACTGACACACACACATACTGATACATTAGCAGTCATAAAACTTTGTGTAAAATATTCAGAGAATTGTCTGGCTGTCTTTCAAGGTCATGGCTTAATGTGTGAAACTAAGCTGTTCATTCAGCTGTAGCCGCATACACACACACACACACACACACACACACACACACACACACACACACACACACACACACACACACACACATTGAACTAATTATAATGGTTTGAGTCAGTAAGAGGTCTGAAACCATGGATATGAATGAGTCAGAGGTCAGTGACCTTTGACCCCTGACGACTAGTTCACTTCTCCCGCAAAAGGTCACAGAAGAGCATGTTTTCCCCGCTGTGAGCCGATTGGCTCCTTGGGAATTCCTCCGAATGAAGGGAGTGCAGAAGCATTCCAGCACGCGGAGGAGAGGACCGGAGTGATGGACGACACAGACGGGGCCAGAGGAAAGGAAGACAAATTGTAACGTTCACTGCATCATCTCTGACCTCACGGCCGCTAAACGCTGTCTATGGTTTCACACCGCAGCCGTTGTGTTACCAGCTCACAGATCAATGACTGGAACAAACTCACAGAGAAAAACAGACTGTTGGGTTTATCACTTAAATGAAGTTTCATGGAAATGTGACGTATTGAGCAAATTCTTTTATCTACACAAGAGTCTCTTTGTGTCAAATGAAGCACAAATGTTACATTTTAGTTAAGCAGATTACAGAGTGTAAAATGTGTGTGTGTGTGTGTGTGTGTGTGTGTGTGTGTGTGTGTGTGTGTGTGTGTGTGTGTGTGTCTGTCTGTCTGTCTGTCTGTCTGTCTGTCTGTGTCTGTGTCTGTGTGTGTGTGTGTGTGTGTGTGTGTGTGTGTGTGTGTGTGTGTGTGTGTGTGTCTGTCTGTCTGTCTGTCTGTCTGTCTGTCTGTCTGTCTGTCTGTCTGTCTGTCTGTCTGTCTGTCTGTCTGTCTGTCTGTCTGTCTGTCTGTCTGTCTGTCTGTCTGTCTGTCTGTCTGTCTGTGTGTGTTCTGTGAGTGTGTGTGTGTGTGTGTGTGTTCTGTGTGTGTGTTCTGTGTGTGTGTTCTGTGTGTGTGTTCTGTGTGTGTGTCTGTCTGTCTGTCTGTCTGTCTGTCTGTCTGTCTGTCTGTGTCTTTCTGTGTGTGTCTGTGTGTGTCTGTGTGAATCATGTTTTCATGTTAAAGGAGAGAGAAACTGAATGGAGGAATTTGCTTGAGACAGATTACCCATTATTCCCTGAAAACCTTCATCCAAAGTAATGAAAGAATTTAAAAACAAACCGAACGATACTGAACCGAGCAAAGTGAAGAGTGGATAAAAGCACTTAATTAAATGTTAGTAAGAGTAACACACACACACACACACACAATGAAGGCACCAGACTTCCACACACTCACCTTTGACCTTTATATTTCTGCAAATGTTGAAGTTGAAGTGTACACACAGTGATTTTGGACAGCACCGCTGGATCACACACACGCTTTCCGTTCCATCACTTATAAGTGACTTGTTTTACTTATACAGCTGATAAAAGTGTATAGTATATATTGTGCAGTATGCACTCAGATCTTTTCCAAAGAAGGTGTTTTGTGTGTGTTCAAGCTGAACTTAAGTGAATCTGTGACATTAATGTCATCTCATCAGATTTGATGGAGTGATATAAGTCGTTCACACACCGGCAGCTTTAACAAACATGATTCATTTACTGTTTATATTCTGAGAGAATCAGTCATGTTTCTCATTATTCTTTTTATCTCCGTTTATTTATGTCTGAACATTTTTAAATGTAGAAAGGGGAAAGTGAGACACACACACACATGCACGAAATAACACAAACACAATAATACACACAGTACCACACAAACATGCTTGCATCCTGAGCTGATCAACTCCGTCTGACCCATTTCCTCTGTCTAATCACTTTTGGGAAATAATCCCCAAAGTGTTCAATCTCTCTCTCTCTCTCTCTGGTCTCTCTCTCTCTCTCTCTCTGGTCTCTCTCTCTCTCTCTGGTCTCTCTCTCTCTCTCTCTCTCTGGTCTCTCTCTCTCTGGTCTCTCTCTCTCTGGTCTCTCTCTCTCTGGTCTCTCTCTCTCTGGTCTCTCTCTCTCTGGTCTCTCTCTCTCTGGTCTCTCTCTCTCTGGTCTTTCTCTCTCTCTATCTGGTCTCTCTGGTCTCTCTCTCTCTGGTCTCTCTCTCTCTGGTCTCTGGTCTCTGGTCTCTGGTCTCTGGTCTCTCTCTCTCTCTCTCTCTCTCTCTCTCTCTCTCTCTCTCTCTCTCTCCTCTCTCTCTCTCTGGTTTGTGGAACTTTGTCTGAAAGTTTTTACATCTTTGGAAAATTCTGTAAAAACCCCTTTAGTTTCTCATGGTCCTGTCCCATTACTGTCGTCAGTGTCTGATGTACAAAAACAAGAGTTAAAAAGCTTACTTTTTTACTGCTATGCATTTCTGTGCAGTGTTGTTATATGTGTTCTGTGCAGAGAAAAAACCCAAAATCTTTTCTTTGAATGTTGTTTTTTTGAAAATTGAGTTTTCCAGTTTTGGGATGGAGTAATGAAGATTTTTCAAATCAGCTCACAAAGGAATTTATTTAACACAGACGAAACATGTGTGTGTTTGTGTGTTTATGCGTGCGTTCGTGTGTGTGTGTGTATGTGTGTGTGTGTGTGTGTGTGTGTGTGTGTGTGTGTGTGTGTGTGTGTGTGTGTGTGTAAGCTCACGCATGTATTCGCACACGCACGATTAAGTCTTAAACCAGAGCAATTGTTTAAATTCTGTATTTATCTCCATCTCTTTTAGTTTTCAGTCTGTAACAGGGTACACCGTGTCACAACCATCTGAGCTCCATCACTTGTACGTGACCTTTGAACTCTGTGTTTGTGCTGATAGCTGTTCCTGACAGATTGAACCCACATTACACTCCTCTGTTTTAAATCTGTTTGACGGGTAAGAAACACAAATACACACACTTTCTCATCTATCTATGAGTCACCTGGCTCTTGATTTGTGATTGTTTGTATAACTGATAAACACACAGGCTCCTGTATGTGTTTTTGTGTTGAATGTAGAACAGACACACGCAGGCACACACACACACACACACACACACACACACACACACACACACACACACACACACACACACACACACACACACACACACACACACACACACACACACACACACACACACACACACACACACACCACACACACACAACACATACAGATTATTTCAGTAGAAAACTGTTGTACATGAAAGTCTTCAGGTTCAGATGTTAACATCTGTCTCAGCGGTCTGGTGTCAGTGTGTCATACAGGTGTGAACAGGTTCTAAATCCTGTTTTATAGATTTTATAATGTAGAAATGTGTGAGGAGGAGTCGATATTCTGTCCTGTCAATCATGTCACTAACGTATATGCAAACTTACAAGCTGTTACAACCTCCATAGTTATTAGTTAGTTAATAATGGATTGGTAGATGAACTGTATGTATGCGTGTGCGTGTTAATGCGTGTGTCTGCCAAACGAAAATATGTAAATGAAAAAATGTGAGTGTGCGTGAGGTTTATTCAGATATAGTGAATTCACTAGTGCCATTTGCACACATAGAGTCCAGTGGGAGTTCTGTGAATGTGACC